>JAHDVE020000507.1:0-13485 GCA_022606495.2 Halesus radiatus | reverse complement strand
CCCTGTTTGGAATATACCCACACCTCGTCCACCTTGCGGGCTTTGGGTAGCGGTTTTTCCTGCCCCTCGCCCTGTTTGACTTGCCGATTTTGGTTGTGTTGCTGGCGTTGCTCGTCGCTGAACTTGAAATCGAAGTTCTTATTCACAGCATTGTACTGTACGAAGCGGTCGATCTTCTGAGGCTCTTCTCCCGGCTTTACCTTTTTGTCCATTCCCTCAATCCAGACGGCTTTACCCTCTTTCAATCCCTGCTGTTGTTCAGCCGAAAGTGGGGCATTTTTGAGTGTCTGCGGAATATTGATTTCGGAAAGGGGTACGGCTTCCAATCGGTTGGTTAGCTTGTCGAGAGAAATAAGCGAGGGAATTTTTTCGCCTCCGCCTATGGGTTCAAGATCATAGATACGTGCCCCATGCCCTGTCTTTTGAAACTGCTCTTTGTCCTGTTCGGTAAAGACCACGCCCATAAACGGCTTGTCAAAATCGGGCTGTTCCTGTTTGGGATGGGTTACAATCTTGATACTGCCGTCCGCCTGCTGCTCCAATGATAAGCGGGCTTGCATCGGGTACTCTTGTCCGTCGATAGAGGGTTTAATGTCAACCAAACCAGGCGACTTATGTCCGTACACCATTGCTTTGAGCGTGTCCTGCAATCCTTCGCCCGAAATGCCTAATTTCTCAACCTCTTTCCAATCGAGCTTATTGAGGTCTAAGGGCTGATACTTGCCTTGCCCCTGTTCCTGCATCTGACCGTCGGGTTTGACACGATACGGATCAAGCACCTTGTCGGTGTGATCGATAGAGATAATCTTGTCGAAGAAAGCCGCTACTTTATCTGCGGCTGACGTGCTGACAGCATAAACACCCGTATGTGAGGGGTGGCTGAACTGTGCCGAAAACTTCTTAAAGAAATTCTCCAAGGCATTGCCGTTGGTGTCGATCTTCATAAATTGGTCGGCATTCTCTTTGGTGGGATTGACGGTTTTTAGCTTGCCGTCCTGTTCTCCTGCGATGGCTTTTAGTTTGCCATCTTCGCCTTGCGTCAATAAGACTTTAGGCTCGTCTGTTTTTACTTTTTCGTCCATAATAAAATGATTTTAATTCTGCATTATTAGTAATGCAGAACAAATATAGATCGAAGTAATGGGCTGATTGCAAGGTTTTAATGAGGTGGCAGCTTGTGGCAGGGAGTGGCACAGGTTGTTTTTCAGAAAAGACTTTTTTTTTTACATTCCAAAAAGGAAAAATCTCTTTTGTCCGAATGGGTATTTTACTTTAAAAACGCTATCTTTGTTCTAACAAATACTTAACAGCCATGAGTGTACATATCAGATTCAATTTAGATCATGCTTTTTTCAAGGAACCGCTGCGGGTGAACGTTGAATGGAAATTTCCTTTTTTGCCAAGGATTGGGGAGGCGGTAAATGCTTGGATATGGATTAAGGAAGCTCCGATAAGCCCCGAAGAGATAGAAAGCCTGTTGACATTAGAGGGTAAAAAGAGCCGAGATGCTCAAATTCATGGGGATTTCACCTTGAACGACTGGCTTTATGAAGTCGGAATGGAATGTGATAAGATATATGATATAGCCTATTATAAGGAAAAGTGTGCCCCTCACGATATATATGTGCACATGTACCTGAACGATACAGGAATATATCACCGCTAAGAAATATGGCGAAGAAGAAACTTCCGGGGCATTACTGTAAAATTTGCAGGGAGCGGAAAGCCAACGAAAAATTCAGTGGCAAAGGGCATGCGAAACATATCTGCAAGAAATGTTCTGCGTTGCCAAAGGAACATAGAAACGAACTGCCGGATATAAAAATAATTGATGATGCTATTTTTGACGATGCGGATATAGATTGTCTTCCTGTATTTTCCGAGAAAAAGAAATTCTCTGAACTTGATAGTTATGAAAAGATGGTTCTAAGAGATTATATTCGTTCGGAAATCACTGAACATTTGGAGTATATAAATAAGATACCGAACGATACCGATTTGATTGAGATAAGAAAACGAATGATGTCTTTTTTTGATGACGAACACAATATTATATTAAAAAAGGACGTGCCACTTCGGAAATTCTTTGAGGACAATGCAGCAAGTATTATTAACAAATTGCAGAAAAAGAGAGAGGATAGCCAACAAGATTGACCATCCTCCTTCTCTTTATTTCATATGACTACTCCTCCTTCGGCAGCAAATAACAAAGCTCCGGATCGTCCTTAATCCGCTGTAACTCCTCGGCAACAATCTGTTTAGCTTCTGCTTTTATGCGGTCGTAATTTGCCTTAATCATCTCCTTCATGCGGTCTACACCATTTTCATCTACGAAGTTGGTGATAACGGGAATTTGCTTGTACTCCTTCGTTTCGGCAGCAACTCGCTCATTATCCACCACGATTTCGCAATGAAAAATTTTCTGTTCAATCCGTTCGTCGAAATTATCGGCTACCGCACCCACGAACATACCCTGCGTGAGATTGGAGATTTTGGACGGAGGTATCAAACTATCCATTTGGGTAGAAATGGAAGTCGATTTATCGTTGCGGTTAATGGTCATAGACTGGCGTTTCTGTAACACTTTTCCGAAGCGGTCGGATAAAGTTTTAGCCGTATCGCCAACTACCTGCCCCGAAAAGATGTTACCCACTGTATTCATTACTACGGCAGCCTCCTTATCGCCATAGTCTCGCTTTAGCTGCGAAAAGTCCTGAAAGCCAAGCAACACGGCAACCTTATTACTTCGGGCAGTGGCTATCAGGTTATCCAAGCCTTTGAAATAAATAGTCGGCAACTCATCAATAATAACCGATGATTTGAGTTGTCCCTTTTTGTTTATTAGCTTCACAATCCTACTATTATACAACCCGAGAGCTGCCCCATAAATATTTTGGCGGTCGGGATTATTACCTACCACCAACATTTTAGGATCGTCGGGGTTGTTAATATCAAGGCTAAATTCATCGCCACTCATCACCCAATAAAGTTGTGGAGAAATCATACGGGAGAGGGGAATTTTCGCACTCGCAATTTGTCCTTGCAGCTGGTCGGCAGCTCCAGATTTCCACGCATCCATAAAGGGTGAGAGGTAGTTTTCGAGGTCAGGGTACGAAGTCAGAATCGGAAAAATATCCTCATAGCTCTTGTTCAAAAATTCTATGGCATGAGGAAAAGTACAGTATTTCCCATCCTGATAGATCCGCAAATACCAGATAATTGCAGCGAATAGGATAATCGGAGATTCTACAAAGAAATCGCCTTGCTTCTGCACCCACGTCCGATTGAGGTTCAACATTATGGTATAAGCCGATTCATAAGCATCCGATATATCATCCATGAAAGAAGGGTTAATCGGATTGCAACGGTGCGACCGTGAGGGGTCGTCGAAGTTAATCACATAGAATGTTGGTGTTTTCTCGTAACCTTCTCTATTGTTTAACAAATGGTTATAAGCAATAGTCGAGAGGTCAGGGAATTTGAAATCATAAATATAGCCTGTATAACCTTTCTCAATCTGCTGTTTAATAAACTGGTTCACAACGGCATAAGACTTACCCGAACCCGGCGTACCCAACACGATAGCTGCACGAAATGGATTTACTACGTTTATCCAACCTTTCCACTGCTTCTTTTTGTACCAAAACTTTGTCGGCAGGTTTATTGAATAATCGTTTACCATCAGCTTGGTTTCCTGCATGAACGATTCATTTTCATTATTGAAAACATCGTCCATCATCGTGTTTTTGAGCAAACGGCTCATATATAGCCCTGCCATCAGCAGACAAATATAGCCTACTGTCATTGTGAAGATATAGAGTGCGGTGTTTGCTACCAAGGGTAATGGCAGGTAGAGCAACCACCAGTTGAGGAAGAACAGTACAAAGCCAACAGATAGATAGCTGTTAATTTTCGTCCACGTAATCTTCTCCTCTTTCACGCCCTTTGTTCCCAAGCAGGAGAGGGCGAGAAATACAACCGTAAATATTTTCGTCCACAGGATTGAGTTAAACAATCCGGCGGTGCGGTTAAAATTCATCAGAATTTTATCGACCACCCCGACATTGATTCCCCATTCGTGTATTGCCTGATAACAGAACCAATAAATATTCATCAGGACGAATAAAATACTTATGGCTCGCATAAACTCCATGACTTTGGCAAGTCCTCTTAAATCATCTTCTTGTTGCATAATTGTTATTTTTAAAATTGTTAGAATTAGAATTTCATAATTTATTGCTGCCTACCGTACCTGCGTTTTTTCTTTTTCTTAGGCTTGATGGTCGGCTGTTTGTTATTGTTGCCTTCAACTTCGGGCGTAAAGACAGAAAGTAAACTACCCATCGCATCATCTGCCGATGAATGATCAGACTGCGGTTGTTTGTGGGTGGTAGGTTCGACAATTTGTTGTAAGTTGTCCGAGAATTTCGGAGTAGGCGTTCGCATATCCTCACGCTGTTCCTGTTGCGTTGAATTATCAGCGAACCGTTCATTAAAAATATTCGCTGAGAACTCTTTGCCCAAACGAGAACCATTTAGTACCGCCCGTTGGTTGTGGTCAATAAACGTAGCCCCATAGATGCGTCCTTCATCGTTGCGACGTAACACAAGGTCGATACCCTTTTCCCGCAAAGCCGCTCGAAACTCGCTTTCTGTGCGGGTACTTGCCAAGGACGCAGAAACAATAGCACGGGTTTGTTTGGCTATACCATTGGTTTTTATTGTCTCTTTCGACTTGTCGAAGAGCTTTTCTAAGCCTTCAAAACCAAGAGCCTTTCCGAAGAGAGAAGATTTCAGCGGTGTCCCCACACGCTTGCCCTCCCCATCCAATGCTGAATAAACCAATCCCCGATATGGCTTACCCTTATTCTCCCCTTTAACTTCCTCCACACCTATATTATAAAGGGAGAGCAGGGCACGGTATTCGCCCAAGGTTTGGAAACGGTACATCGTGGACAGCGGTTTGATAACATTTGCCACCTGCTTTTTGAGGTTGCCCAGCGAAGCATCCACAGGTGAAAGTTGCCATGACTCGCCCTGACTTTTCTCTTTGGCGTGCAGACCATATTTCTGCTCCAAATGATTTGTGATTTTTTGGCTGCGTTCATAGTTTTTGCTGTCGCTGATTATCGAACCGTCGGTGCGGACTCGGGTCGAAACAATGTGTATATGCTCCCTACCAATGTCCTCGTGTTTGAAAATCATGTAGGGCTGTCCGCCATATCCGAAGCGTTCCATATACTCACGCCCGATGTCGGCAAGCTGATTATCGGTCAGCTTATCGTCGGGGTGCGGGTTGAGTGAAATATGGATAACAGGCTTCGATGTGCGGATATGTGAGGGCATAAAACGCTCAAAATCCTGCATACAGGAAGCGGTATTGAACACTCCATCGGTGGGTTCAATCACCAGATTGGTCGCCAAAACTTTACCCAAACCCTCGTCCACCTTCTCCTGATTATAAGAAAGTGCACCGTACAAGTTGCTGCCGTGAGAGATTTTCGCCACCATTTTTAGAGGTGTTTCGCCTTAAATTGTTCACACAACTGCAACACCTCACGCCCGATTCCTGCCAGTTCGATGGTCGCATTCTCCAATTTAAAGAGCAGGGCAAGTGCTTTTTTCTCCCCGAAATTGGAGTGTAACTCTTTCACAACTTGGTTGTAATTTACTCCGACACTTCGGATTTGTGCGTGTAAAGCGGTGAGCTTTGCAATAAATTCGACTGCCGAAGCATCGGTTTTTACTACCCGAAACTCATCGCCAAAGATGCGGGCAGCGATAAAAGCGGACAAGGATTGTACGCCCGACTGCTCGAACAGCGACAAAAACTCGGCGTACAGGGTGTCCGTCAGATTCACCGTGAGCCTGCGTTTGGCAGGGTCATTCTTCGGGGGTCTGCCCCCTTTTCCCCGTTTGCGGGGTTCTCTTTTTTCTTCGTTCATAACATCAATTTTTTAGTGGTTTATGAACGCTACGGACGGTTCATGCCGTCTTCATTTTTCCCGACTTCGGAGAGGAAAAACCCCTCTGGAAGAGCAAGGGTTGTGTGCTGCAAAATTTATTTTGCGATGCACTCAACATACCTTGCCATTCGCCAAAATGCGAATACTTTTTGCCCGCAAGGGGCATCTTTGAATCCCAAATTTATCGGGATGTAAGACTGCCCTCTGCCGGGCATTTTTTATTTGTCGGAACTGAATTAAAATCCGGCACAAATACCCTGTAACGTTTCACGCTGCAAAGTTAAAGGCTTATTTAATAGCTTGTATTTCAAATAACGACGCCACTCGCTGCCACAAGCTGCCACCCCCTGAAAAGATAGTGTAAGTATGAAAAAGAAGGGTTTTATTTGCGGAAGAAATAGATTTGAAGCTATGTTGATTTAGAAAATAAGAAAGGCAAAAAACCAACAATTTGAATTTGTATTGTCGTGCTGTTGTGCTGTCGTAAATAGGTGCTATCGTATCTGAACATCGCTTTGCATTTTTAGTCCTGCAACTAAGTATTACAGCAAGTAATTGAACAGACAAAAAACTATCAAAGTGATACAATCCATTGATAGGATAGCATTGCAGTTAATAGGCAACTAAACGAGTATCAACTTAAAAACAGCAGTACCACATCAGAGATACAAATCATTTAATAAATAACAATTAAAAAAAGTAGAGCAATGAAAACAAATGAAAGTAAAAAAGAAGTGCAGTATGTAGCGTTCAGCACTCAAAAAGGCGGAGCCGGAAAAACAACCCTTACTGTTTTAGTCGCAAGCTATCTACATTATGTAAAAGGGTACAGTGTGGCAATCGTGGATTGCGACTACCCGCAGCACTCCATTTCTGAAATGCGGGAACGTGATTTTAAAATGGTAGCCGACGATGAGTATTACAAAGGAATGGCTTATGAGCAGTTTACACGTCTGGAGGGAAAAAAAGCCTATCCTGTGATTGAAAGCAGCACGGAAAAAGCGTTGAACGATGCCGATGCGCTTTGCGAACAGGGCGAATATGACTTTGTTTTTTTCGACCTGCCCGGAACGATGAACAATCGTGATTTAGTATTGGCACTTGCCAGTATGGATTATATCATTGCTCCGATTGCCGCCGACCGTGTTGTGATGGAAAGTACCCTTAACTATATGATAGTGGTAAGGGACAATATAGTGAACACGGGCAAATCCAACATCAAAGCCATGCGCCTGCTTTGGAATATGGTAGATGGCAGAGAGAAGTCCGAACTCTACGAAGTGTATGAGGCGGTAATTACGGAATTGGGATTTACCACTCTTGAAACTTTTATCCCTGACAGCAAACGTTTTCGTCGTGAGCAGTCCATCAATCATAAAGCCTTGTTCCGTTCGACACTGTTCCCGGCGGATAAATCCCTTGTCAAAGGCAGCAATATTGATGCCCTTACTGATGAACTATTGGAACTCTTAAAATAAAGATATTATGGCAAAGAAAGTAGATACATCTGGGTTTGATGCACAATTTATTATCGGTCAAACCAAGCCTGACAATCGGGAAAATCCACAGGCTATACAACCGTCTGAACCTGTGCCGGAAGAAACATCGTCACCTGAGCAGGAAAGCATTGCCGTTAATCCTCCGCAAGAGGTAAAAGAAACCTCTAAACGCAAGCGGGGGCAACAATCCACTGGATTTAAAGAAACATTCCTGAAACGTAACGAGATCAAGACACGGCAATGTGTGTATATCAGCTATGATGTTCATGCGGTTATCGCAAAACTTGTCAGGGCGTTGGTCGATTCGGGCAATGACATTTCAGTAGGCGGATATATTGATACCGTACTTAATGAACACCTGCAACTCCATAAGGAGGAAATCAACGAGATATACAGACAACGTTCGGAGGATTTACTGTAAAAATAAATAATATGAAAAAGAAAAAATTAATAACACGAAGGAGTAAACAGCAAATGCAGCATAAATCTTATGAAGTTTTGTTCTTGAAAAAAGCCGAAACCACAACACGCAACGGTAAAGCGGTCTATATACGCAAAGAGTTTCACGCCCGCATCATGCGTATCGCACAAACTATTGGGTTCAATGAGTTGTCGCTATACAGCTACATCGACAATGTTCTGGAGCATCATTTTAACACCTATCAGGAGGAGATTACGGAACTATACCGTAAGTGCAGCCCAGATGATATTTTTTAAGCCATGAAACAATACATCATTTCAGCCATCGGGCTATATATTATTTTCCTGCTTCTTTACCTGCTTCGGGAGCGGATACTTCAACGCAGAAAAAATGCAGCGAAAAAACCTGTATTTAATCCGTTTCGTGCAGCACCCAAAGAGGATATTGTGGGTAAAAGCAAATTCGACCTACGCCACTCGCTGCCACAAGCTACCACCTTGAATAATAGCGATAAAGAACCGAAAAATGCTACTACATTTGCTCCTGAGAACGAAAAAAAGACTTCGGCAACGATCCCTTTGGAGGAGTTGGATGCTGTCTTTTCAACTGAAAATACGACTGAAACTGTAACGGAAGAAAATTCAACTGAGATCAATGTAGTCATTGAGAACACACCCCCCGAATTTGATCCGAAAAATGATTTGGGCGATATAGACGAAGAAGAAACAGAGGATGAAGATACCGAAGGGAGAGCCGGGGTTTCTATGGCACTCGGGCTTGACTTCAACAACTTGGCAGGTATGGTGCGAACGGTAGACGCTGCCGACAACGCAACAGCCGAAGAAAAAGAAGAAGCCGGGCGGGTACTGGTCGAGATACGCAAGACCGATATGTTTGAACAGGTCGTCTCGGGCGAACCCCAAAAGAAAGTGGTCGTCTCCTCACTTATGGATGACTACTTCGCAGCCTTCCACCGAAAGAAACGGGAGGCGGGAGAGTTGGACGAGCCGACGGTCAAAGCACCGAAAGATTTTGATATACGCAGTTTTGCGTAAGTCGAGTAACAATTAAAAACAAGAAAGGATGAAAGAACAAGAGTATGGTTAGTGTGCGTAGCCGCTAACAAAAGGGTCTAAAGCCCACCACTAAAAAATCAAAGTTAAACATTTATCAACCCGGTACAGGGGACTATTCCACCCCCTGTACCATTATTCCAAAAATCGTATGACAAAGAAAAAAATTCTTCTGTCGGCAGCATTAGTTTTTGCTGCCGTTTCAACCGCCTTTGCACAAGGCAACGGCATCGGAGGTATCACCGAAGCCACCAATATGGTAACATCGTATTTCGATCCCGGCACAAAATTGATTTACGCCATCGGAGCAGTCGTGGGACTGATCGGAGGCGTAAAAGTGTATGGGAAATTCTCTTCGGGCGACCCCGACACCTCTAAAACTGCCGCCTCGTGGTTTGGTGCGTGTATCTTCCTAATCGTTGCCGCCACCATTCTTCGCTCCTTCTTTTTGTAATCCATCAAAAATAGAAGAAATGGAGTACACTATTAATAAAGGTATTGGCAAGAGCGTGGAGTTCAAGGGGCTTGTCGCACAGTATCTGTTCATCTTTGCGGGCGGTCTGCTTGGCGTATTTGTAGTCTTTGTGATTATGTATATGGCAGGGATAGACCAGTGGGTATGTATCGGCTTCGGCGTTATCGCTGCCTCCGCATTGGTGTGGCTGACTTTCAACTTGAATGCGAAATATGGAGAACACGGGCTTATGAAGATGCTTGCCAAACGGCAGCATCCCCGTTTTCTGATAAACCGCAAAAATTCCCGCCGCTTGCTCCAATGCCAAAGAAGAAAGGAGGCAATCCATGCGTAATACACTAAAAGCGGCTACCATCGAAAGCAAGTTCCCGCTATTGGCAGTTGAGCAAGACTGCATCATATCCAAAGATGCAGATATAACGGTAGCTTACCGTGTGGATCTGCCGGAACTGTTTACAGTAACCAACACCGAATACGAAGCCATACACTCGGCTTGGACAAAAGCCATCAAGGTTTTGCCCGATTACTCGGTGATCCACAAACAGGATTGGTTTGTAAAAGAGAACTACAAGCCTGTCACCAATCAGGAGGATATGAGCTTTCTATCTCGCTCGTTTGAACGCCATTTTAACGAACGTCCCTATCTGAATCACACCTGCTTTTTGTTTCTGACAAAAACGACCAAAGAGCGGATGCGGATGCAGTCTGACTTTTCTACGCTCTGTCGGGGGAATATTATCCCCAAAGAGGTAAACAAAGACACGGCAGCACGATTCTTAGAGGCGGTTGGTCAATTTGAGCGTATTGTAAACGATTCGGGATTCATCACCCTGACTAGATTAACATCCGATGAGATAACAGGAACGGAAAACGAAGCAGGGTTAATCGAAAAATACTTTGCCTTGTCATTGGACGATACCACCTGCTTAGAGGATATGGAACTGGGGGCGGACGGTTTGCGTATCGGAGCAAAGAAAGTATGCTTGCATACCATTTCCGATGTGGAGGACTTGCCCGGAACAATCGCCACGGATATGCGTTACGAAAAGCTATCCACCGACCGAAGCGACTGCCGTTTGTCTTTCGCCTCACCTGTGGGCTTGTTACTCTCCTGCGACCATGTGTATAACCAGTACATATTCTTGGACGATTCGGCGGAGAACCTGCGGAAATTTGAGAAGAGTGCAAGAAATATGCAATCGCTATCGAGGTATAGCCGTGGAAACCAAATTAACAAGGAGTGGGTCGACAAATACTTGAACGAAGCACACAGCTTCGGGCTGACCTCAGTGCGGGCACACTTCAATGTGATGGCATGGTCTGACGATGCAGAAGAGCTAAAGAACATTCGTAACGATGTGGGTTCACAGTTGGCACTTATGGAGTGCAAGCCCCGCCACAACACAGTGGATGCGGCTACACTCTATTGGGCAGCTATGCCGGGCAATGCAGGTGATTTTCCTGCCGAAGAGTCGTTCTATACCTTTATCGAACCTGCCTTGTGCTTCTTTACAGAGGAGACGAATTACAAATCTTCTCCGTCGCCTTTCGGTATCAAGATGGTAGACAGGGTAAGCGGAAAACCGATCCATGTGGATATTTCCGACCTGCCAATGAAGCAAGGGATTATCACGAACCGCAACAAATTTATTTTGGGGCCTTCGGGTTCGGGTAAATCCTTTTTCACCAACCACATGTGCCGCCAGTATTGGGAGCAGGGGACGCACATTGTGTTGGTGGATACGGGTAACTCGTATCAGGGTCTATGTAATTTCATCAACCGCCGAACCAATGGCGAAGATGGAGTTTACTTTACATATACCGAAAAAAATCCGATCTCATTTAATCCATTTTATACCGACGATGGGGTCTTCGACATCGAGAAAAGGGAGAGTATCAAGACCTTGATAATGACCTTGTGGAAGCGGGATAACGAACCGCCCACACGCTCTGAAGAGGTAGCCTTATCCAATGCAGTAAGCCTGTATATTGAGCGTATCAAGATAGACGAATCGGTCTTGCCGTCGTTCAATACCTTCTACGAGTTTGTCAAACTGGACTATGCCGCTATCCTCGATGCCAAGAAGGTGAGGGAGAAAGATTTTGACCTTGCCAATTTCCTCAATGTGCTCGAACCCTACTACCGTGGCGGTGAATATGACTTTCTGCTGAACTCCGAAAAACAGCTCGATTTGCTATCTAAACGATTCATTGTCTTTGAAATAGATGCGATTAAGGATCACAAAATTTTGTTCCCCATCGTAACGATTATCATCATGGAAGTTTTTATCAATAAAATGCGCCGTTTACAGGGCATCCGTAAGATGATATTGATTGAAGAGGCGTGGAAGGCAATAGCTAAAGAGGGTATGGCAGAGTATATTAAGTATCTTTTTAAGACCGTTAGAAAGTTTTTTGGGGAGGCAATTGTGGTAACGCAAGAGGTAGACGATATTATAGCCTCGCCTATCGTCAAGGAGTCCATCATCAACAACTCGGACTGCAAAATCCTACTCGACCAACGCAAGTACATGAACAAGTTTGACTCGATCCAAGCCCTGTTAGGCTTGACCGAAAAAGAGAAAGGTCAGGTGCTATCGATCAATATGTCGAACAATCCGAACCGAAAATACAAGGAAGTATGGTTCGGTTTGGGCGGTGTTCAGTCGGCAGTTTATGCTACCGAAGTGAGTTTGGAAGAGTATTACACGTTCACAACCGAGGAGACGGAAAAGATGGAAGTGTTGCGGAAAACCGAAGAGTTGGACGGAAATATCGAACTGGCTATTAAACAAATAGCAGAGAGTAAACGCAAGTAAATTATTAATCGGGGCGGTAAGCCCCACAACCACAAAAAAATCATGTTAAAAAGATTCAGTAACCAGCAATTGGAGAAGTTGCTTCTCCATACGGTAGGCATCAACAGCATCCTTACCGAAGTTTTGCTCAATCCGCAGGCAGAAAAAGCGGAAGAAGCCCAAGCCATTGGTGGCGAGGTCAACATCGACGTTCTTGTCATTAACCCTGAAAACCTGCGAGGAACAAGAAAACAGCAGGATGTACAAACGATTGAGGCAGATGCCCTTTGCGGCGATTGGAAAGGAGGACGAAAGAAACCCGACCTGCTGATATTCAAAGTTGCACCCGGCTATATGATTGCACTGGGCAAAAAACCCAAAAATGACGAAGTCGGCGACTGCTGGCTGATCCATGAGTTCAAGGGTAATCTGAGTTTCAATGCAGGAGATGGTATAGTCATCCTTTCCTATGATAAAGAAACCGATAAATTAACGCTTTACCCCGGCGGTGAATACTGTCGAGCAGAGGAAGCTGATAAATAAGGAGGTGTGCCATGTTCAAAAGATGTAGTGTTGCCGATCCTTATTCTGCATATCAGTATTTCGACCTGCGGGAGATTGTGGGACGTTGGGTAAGTACAAGTGGTGCGCCTGCGGTGGTTATCTACCGCAATACAGTCCAAAAATGGAAAGGCATCCGGCTTAGACTTACATACAACAACCCGCAGGCGGTTTGCGATTGTGCTGTGAAAAATGTATTCGGTCAGCACTACATTGAACTGTACGGGCGACTTGAGTTAGCTTACGACCGTGAGCGAGATGTGTTAATTCTATCTTCTTACGGTGAATATGTACGGGCAGAAGATTCTGCCGAAAATTAATAACGATTAAAAAATAACGAATATGAAAAAGATTTTTTTCTGCCTTATGGCATTCATGGTACTATGTACCTATCAGGCAAAGGCACAGTGGGCGGTGATTGATCCGTCCAATCTGGCACAAAATATTCTGACTGTTTCCAAAACAGCGACAACCGCCACCAATGTAATCAACTCTTTTAAGGAGATGCAGAAAATTTATGACCAAGGCAAGGAGTATTACGACAAACTCCAATCGGTGCATAATCTGATAAAAGATGCCCGTAAGGTAAAAGAAACCGTGGAGCTGGTCAGCGAAATATCGCAGATATACTCTACCAACTTCAATAAGATGTTGATGGATAAAAATTTTAGTGTAAATGAATTGGAAGCTAT
>JAHDVE020000506.1:0-17060 GCA_022606495.2 Halesus radiatus | reverse complement strand
CCCAGCTATGGATAGCACTTGCTTTGGTTTCGGGGTTTGTTGTGGCAACGAAACTTTTTAGAAAAGAATCGGCTCTGACAGCCGAATGTGTAACTGATTTTGGTTTAATAAAGTTGTACCAGACGTATGGCACACAGACGAACTGTAAGGGGCAGCTGATCCCGATCTTCGGAGAGGGCTGGAAGGGGAGAAAGCATAACCTGTGTCGATCCCTTGCAAAAGGGGGAAAGATACTCCGAAAAAACCTTGCGTCTGACTTTTTACGATTTGCAACATGCACAAATATAATTTTGCACAGAGATTAAATTTATGCAGAATTATGGATAGAGCTCAGGGCCGTGTCCGTGTGATGTTGCTTGGTCAAATACAGTAAGCTTTCCAAGATTTGAACACCCACAACAATAATGTGGTTATTTGGGCTATTTCAGATATACCAAGAAGGCTCGGGAGATATCTCGCCTGTTCCACGACAGGCCGGTTGGCCCCCGCGAGCTGGTGAACTACTACGCGGAGCACGTGATCCGCACCGGAGGAGCCCCCCACCTGGCCCCGCCCAGAGTCAGTCTGTGTTCCCTGTTGTTGCTGGACGTTGCGGCGGTCGTCCTCCTGCCCCCGCTGCTGGTGCTCCTGGCCATCTGCTGCTACTGCAAGAAGAGACGAACGAAGGCGAATAAAGAGCAGGTCAAATCCACGCAACGGCAGAAGAAAAATAACTGATGAACTCTGTATCATGTAATTAATTTAAGATTTTTAAGGACAAAATTATTATCGTGATTGATTTTTGGGGTATTGCGCAGTGTTGTGCTTCCTCCTCCCTTTTTTCCGGTATTACAGACAACCTTACAATGTCCATCATCAGATCCCCTATTACTTTTTTTTTGTTTTTTCTTTCTTTGTATTTATTGTCATGAAATGATTTAAAGACAGTAAATTTAACAACTGACCCCGATGAATTGTTTTAAGTCAAGTACTTTGGCATTTGCACTCGGCGGTGTTCGCCTTCGGGGATGGTGATGCTATGACTACACGATCGGCCAATGTTCGAACTACGAACTCCAAATTAGTAATGCCAATTTAGCTAAAATCTACCGATATTTATAATATTATTGACACAATTCGTGTCTCATTAGGTACTCATAATACTGAAAATAAATATAACGGATAACTGTTGCGTCTGTTTTAGCTCTAAATTTTATTTTTACGCACATCCTGAGTCAGATTGCAGGGCAAAAAAATATAACAACTAGCCCCGATTATCCATCGGATTACATGCATTTCGCTATTGAGGTGATTTTTCTTTAAAAACCAGGCTGTACAAATTATCCAATTATTATTATTATTTGCATAACATGCATAATGCACATTTGGACATTTATTTGGGGGTTAGTTGCATATTTAAAAATTTTTCGTCATTATAAACATAGTCCACATAGTTCAAACATTTGACGGCCTCCATGGTCGAGGGGTAAGGCTCTCGACTACGAATCCGAAGGTCGCGGGTTCAAATCCTGGCGTGCGCAAGTAATTTTTATTTAATTAATTTGTGCTGTTTCACAATTAATTCATTTAAAAATAATATATAGTATATTTGCGCACGTTCCTGAGTGGAAGATACTCAGTATCGCCCTGGTGAAATACCACCATTCAGAATTGAAACGTTGCTTGAAATGGCTTTTAGCCGTGTTTGGTGACCAGATCTGAATAGCCAGGTACTTCCCCACCTTCCTCTTCCCCTACCCATTACCTTCAGCCTCACAACATTCCCAATTGGGAATACCATAGTCTCACTGGCTCTAGACGTTGGGAGCAGTTTGGGACTCTTGTGCGGTAATCATATAAAAAAAAAAAAAATCTCGGCGTGCGCAAGTAATTTTTATTTAATTAATTTGTGTTGTTTCACAATTAATTAATTTAAAAATAATATAGAATATATTTGCACACGTTCCAGAGTGGAAGATACTCTCAGTATCGCCCTGGTGAAAGACCACCATTCAGAATTGAAACGTTGTTTGAAATGGCTTTAAGCCGTGTTTGGTGACCAGATCTGAATAGCCAGGTATTCCCAACCTTCCTCTTCCCCTTCTCCTTCCCCTCCCCAATATCTTCAGCCTCACAACATTCCCCAATTGGGAATGCCGTAGTCTCACTGGCTCCAGACGGTTGGGAGCAGTTGGGACTCTTGTGAGGTATTCATATAAAAAAAAAAAAGTTCAGTCATGTCACGGGATCGCCTGCCGAAGTCGTACTGAACTGCCAATGTGTGGAGGATGGTTCGTGCGAGTTCGGCAACTAGTTTGTAGGTTGGGCGAACTAGTTCGCCACCGGAGCGATCTCGGGTCAACTCGCTGAACTCGAGCCAACATTGGCCCAACGCGTACGAACTACCCCTCTACACAATCGCCCAAACGTTGGAGTTGGGAGGTTGTACGATCATAAATTAAGTCACTCAGGCAATTACAAACTATGTTGGAATGACTGTCCGTCGTTTTACAACGGCAAGACATCCCGTAATGTTAATAGCAGAATCACGAAACACTTAAGATGCTTAAATAACAATAATTTTTCAAAGTTTGCTAATCTTTATTGAATTATTATGTTTTTATTTAAAATATTACATAAAGGTGAATGCAGAAAACTCCACTAACGGAGGACTAAACGTGGTTAGCTCTAATAAAATGTTGTCCAAAGAAGCGAAGCTAGTACTCCACGATGGAGTGCTGATACCAACCCTGTTGTATGGCAGTGAGACATGGAACTGGCAGAGGAAGAATGAAAGTAGACCGAATGCCGTAGAAATGAGATCTCTGAGGCGAACGCGTTGAAAAATGTTGAGATTCGTAAAGAACGCAGGGATGATGTAAGCTTAATGAGTAAAATTAAGAAAGGGGTGTAAAGAGAATATATTACGTTAAGGCGATGCAATGGGAAGTAATCATGTGTTTTCAACACATGATTTTGCATTACTGAACACACCTTGACCTTTCATATAACCGTTCATTTTTTTGTTGTGTCTTTTTATAAGCCTAGAAAAAATTAAAGTATCAGACATTAAAAAAATGTTTAAAGCGCAAACTCTCCTACTTACGAACCCATTTTCCGATGTTGTCGTGTTGTTCATTGTGGCAAATTAAGTTTTTTAGAATATGACCGTAAAACATTTCAATAATTATGTCTGATCTTTACAGAATAGAATAAAACAAGCATTTTGGTGATGGTTTTTTTTTTCCGTAAATCGAAACATGCGGCTGATGTTAAGCGGGACTTTCAATCGAATTTTAGCCGGTGGATGGCCTTAATGAGAATCGAAGAAGAATCCGGGGGCGTCAGAGGAAGACACGACACGATCGAGTGAATCACATACTTTATTTGGGCCATATTAGAATTTGAAATAACGGAAGAGAATGTACGAATGTGAATGAAGCAAGAAATGCATACCAAGATTGAGTTGTTTAGCGGTTTGTTCTCTTTGCCTACGCTTGCTGAGAAACGGCGTGATGGATGATTAGTTAGTTACATTGCATAAATACATTTATATATCATTATAACAAAATAGAAAGTACATAATATTGTATAAACTAATGACAGGTCTACTATCAAAATAAAATGTAAAGCAAGATCTGGACTTCTCTCTTTCTAAAACACATGTATGACCTTAAGAGAAAGTGAGATAGAACGAGTATTGTGAGGACCATCATGTGAGGTTCCCGATACGGAACAGCTAGAAACAAAGGGTTAAACGACTGAAAATAATTCAAATGTGTTTTAGCGCCATTATGTATTGTCAAGTCGCTGTGTTAGTTCCCTGGTAGGCAGATTCTGTAGGAACCAAATGCTCCTCCAAATGCGTGCTGTAATATTTTGAATTTATTGTTTTTCTTCAATCTATCTGGTAAGTGTGTTATCCGTAAGAGGTACGGCTACATCTAAATGACATTATGATGCCCCTCTACCCAAGCCAATTTACCTTCGGTTGTTATTGGACCGATGTATGACATTGTGCAGGCTTTAATGCTTCATCTCATTTCAAATTATCATTTCTATATACGAGGTGTGTTCAAAAGAAAGGTGAATTTTGAATTTTCGCGGGCTGTGTACATTCGATTATCGATTTTTTTTTGTTATGTTGGTACACATATGATTATCATATGTTAGCATTATCAGCCATTTTGGATCAGTGGTTTGTTTTTGACAACTGGAAAGGTTAGTCACGTTTTGTTTTTTCTTCGATTTTTTTCTAAAAAAAAAAATTTGTAAAAAATCTAAAAACATCGATTTTTTTTAATTTTTTGAAGAAATGCTGATAGGGATATAGAAAACAAAGCAAATCTAAAATTTAACTTTAATCGGACTGATGATGCCCCAGAAAATGGCTATCAAGTTCCGACCAAAACTAGGAAATTCCTCCATAGGATTAATAATTATTAACTTTTCTAAAAAGAATAATTTTTTTTTTGAAGAAATGCTGACGAGGACATAGAAAATAAAGCAAATCTAAAATTTCACTTCAATCGGACTTATGATGCCTCAGAAAACGAACCTAAATAAAAAATCGAAGAACACCCAAAAACGTGACTAACCTTTCCAGTTGTCAAAAACAAACCACTAATCCAAAATGGCTGATAATACTAACATATGATAAACATATGTGTACAAACATAACAAAAAAAATCGATAATCGAATGTACACAGCCCTCGAAAATTCAAAATTCACCTTTTCTTTTCAACACACCTCGTATGTAAAAAACAATGTAAGTTTGTTTGTTTATTTGTCCTCGATTTTCTCGAAAATTACTGGACCGGTTTCGCTTAAAATAGCACAGTTTATTCTTATTAATGCCGGGAAGGTTTAAAGAGTAGTTTTTATGAAATCTAATGTGTAAAACTGTTGCTATAACGTTTTAAAATTAGTATGAAAAACATTGAAACCGTCATGTTTTATTTAGGTTAGCCCATAGATTGCATATTCAAAAGAAGAAGGTTTGTTTGGGTAGAATATTTTCAAAATGGAAAACTCGAGTAGGTACCTACTTAAGAACTTTATGATTTAGATATATTTTAGAATGAAATAAAATATTTAAATGAATGTTTCTTTATTCGGAGATAGTTACTTTCGCTGTCAAATCAATTATTGTACCCGAGTGATTACAAAAAGTGATTAAAGTTGGTAATCAATTAATCAAAAAAGTTAATTAAAAAAAAAATTATAAAGCATCCCATAACATAACAAAATAATGCTAGATTTTTTTAATATTATCAATAAGAATAAAATCAAGAAAATAACAAGGCTGAAAATTAAACAATTACTTTTTTTATTGAACAATTTGGCGTCAAATCATTGAAGCATGCAAACGGAGTAAACATCAACGTTCGAAATATGGGCCAAATAAATTAACCCAATTAGCTATATTGAGATAACACGGGCTTCAGTCGATTACTAGCGCTCGCCGGGTATGGATCTCCAAAGATTACGGCTTTACCACAATCAATATACTGTAAATTGGCATTTTCATCGCTAAAATAACTCAAAGAGCATCTTAAGCGATTCACGGTCGGAATGAAGCGGACTACGTTATTTAGACGTTATACTATTTAGACGTTAAACATGCTGCGTACATTTGTCGACTCAACTTTGATTGTGACAATTTAATTTTTTTTAAATATTAAAAAAAATCTAGAAAAATGGTTACCCTATAAAGCGTCGCATTATCAACAAATTTGATAACCCTGATAACAATGGCTGACTTGCGAATTTATTTTTAATGATTTTCAGTATTCATTTGTTGGTTCGTGCCGAGTAACTTCCGCAGTGTGTTACTCGAATAGGTAAACCACTTTAATCACTGCCTACTACATTAATATATTGTACAAACATTCATAAGCAAAGGTGAATATAAACAAGGACTTGATGTGCCTAAATCCATATGCAATTCTGTGAATTTGTTACGTGTTCGTGCTATATTGTGGATTAAATTTGTGAGTTTGCAAACATCTCAATCTGAATGTAACAAAATAGTGGTACGTAATCTCAACACAAGACTAACTGCAAACGATGGACTAGTAATTCCCAGATACTTAAATAAATACGATCAAAGAACCTTAGAATGTCCCAAAAATTTTCAACATGTTACTGTATTTTATTAAAAAAATTGTTTTTTTTGTAGCAATCTTTTTTCTATTTTCTCTGATTTTCCCTGTATTTTTGTACCCGCTTTTATTTTTTAGTACATACAAATGAACATCATACCCTCGAAACTTTACCCCAAACCGTTATTAATAGCCCGGGTAATGCAGGGTGACAAATATGTGATACCACACAAGAGTCCCAACTGTCTGATGCCAGTGAGACTATAGCATTCCTAATTAGGGTTTGTTGTGAGGCTGAAGGTATTGAGGAGGGAAAAGAGATGGGCAAGAGGAAGGTGGGGAAATAGCTAGCTATTCAGATCTGGTCACCAAACACGGCCAAATCTATTTCAAGCAACGTTTCGATTCTGAATGGCGGTCTTTCACCAGGACGATACTGACAGTATCTACTACTTTGGAACGTGCCGCAAATATACTACATGTCATTATTAATGAATAAATTGTGAAATAACACAATTCAATCAATTAAAATTTACTTGCGCACGCCGGGATTTGAAACCGCGATCTCCGGATTCAACCGTAACCATTCAACCACGGAGTCCGTTAAATACGTAACTTAATTTTTTTTTTATTGTGGACTGTTCTAAGTGGTTGAAATCAATCAGTTTATCGGGACTAATCTAAAAGCATTTTTTAACCTTGAAAAAAAAAAAGGAATATCTCTTCTCCATATGCAAAAATGAAGTCTGTCTGTCCTCGGTATTCTCGAAAATTACACGACCGGTTTCGCCAAAAAAAGCACAGTTTGCTCTTATAAGTGCCGAGAAGGTTTAGAGAGTAGTTTGAATGAAATCCTATATCTAAAACTGTGGCTATAACGTTTTAAAATTAGTACGTAAAACACTGAACCCGCCATGTTGTATTGAGGCTAGCCCATAAATACACCAAACGGATTTTTCTTTCTTTCCTTTTTTAATTATTTTTATTATTTATAAAGTTAAAAGAAATATATAATTATTTCACTTTCTTAAGTTAAATACACAAGTATTATTATTAACCTATTTTAATACTTACATTATTTTACTTTATATCACATTTTATTACTTAATATCACATTTTATTAATTAATATCACATTTTATTACTTAATATCACATTTTATTACTTAATATCACATTTTATTACTTAATATCACATTTTATTTCTTAATATCACATTTTATTACTTAATATCACATTTTATTACTTAATATCACATTTTATTATTTATGTACCTTAAATATTATTCCTATTATACGTTGTTATTTGGCTCACTTATTTTGAGATCGAACAGTTTTTTTAAATGCTCTTACTCGATTCTCCTTTATCAGTCTATCGGAAAGGAGGGTGTATATATGTACACCCCCCATGGCCCATGCTTCTTTTACCACTTTCAGTCTTTACTGTATTCGCGTACAATTTATTATGTTGTCTCGTGTAGTGTTCGTGTACTTGTGAAGTTACTATACATGCTGTGTTCGTGTGTATAAGTCCATTTTGTATTTTGTTGCTTAATAGGTATATGTTATATTCGTACAGTTTTTTTAATTCTCAGTAAGTTCATTTCTTGGTATAGCTTTTTTGTGGGGGTGTCTGGGTTATAATTGAATTTTATTCTGTATTATTTGCAATTCGTTCAAGTATGTAAATGTGTGTGTTTCCCCATATATCTATTAGGTAATTTAGATGGGACTGGATTAAACTAGTATAGGCCCCTCTTAGCGTGTGCTGGTAAGAGATGTAGGTTTAGAGATAGTAATAGTGGTCACAAGACTTTTAGATAGCAATAGTTGTCACAAGACTTTTAGATAGCAATAGTTGTCACAAGACTTTTAGATAGCAGTAGTTGTCACAAGACTTTTAGATAGCAATAGTTGTCACAAGACTTTTAGATAGCAGTAGTTGTCACAAGACTTTTAGAAAGCAATAGTTGTCACAAGACTTTTAGAAAGCAATAGTTTTCACAAGACTTTTAGAAAGCAATAGTTGTCACAAGACTTTTAGAAAGCAATAGTTTTCACAAGACTTTTAGATAGCAATAGTTGTCACAAGACTTTTAGATAGCAATAGTTGTCACAAGACTTTTAGATAGCAATAGTTGTCACAAGACTTTTAGATAGCAATAGTTGTCACAAGACTTTTAGATAGCAATAGTTGTCACAAGACTTTTAGATAGCAATAGTTGTCACAAGACTTTTAGATAGCAATAGTTGTCACAAGACTTTTAGATAGCAATAGTTGTCACAAGACTTTTAGATAGCAATAGTTGTCACAAGACTTTTAGATAGCAATAGTTGTCACAAGACTTTTAGATAGCAATAGTTGTCACAAGACTTTTAGATAGCAATAGTTGTCACAAGACTTTTAGATAGCAATAGTTGTCACAAGACTTTTAGATAGCAATAGTTGTCACAAGACTTTTAGATAGCAATAGTTGTCACAAGACTTTTAGATAGCAATAGTTGTCACAAGACTTTTAGATAGCAATAGTTGTCACAAGACTTTTAGATAGCAATAGTTGTCACAAGACTTTTAGATAGCAATAGTTGTCACAAGACTTTTAGATAGCAATAGTTGTCACAAGACTTTTAGATAGCAATAGTTGTCACAAGACTTTTAGATAGCAATAGTTGTCACAAGACTTTTAGATAGCAATAGTTGTCACAAGACTTTTAGATAGCAGTAGTTGTCACAAGACTTTTAGATAGCAATAGTTGTCACAAGACTTTTAGATAGCTAGTTGTCACAAGACTTTTAGATAGCAATAGTTGTCACAAGACTTTTAGAGCAATAGTTTTCACAAGACTTTTAGAAAGCAATAGTTGTCACAAGACTTTTAGATAGCAATAGTTGTCACAAGACTTTTAGATAGCAATAGTTGTCACAAGACTTTTAGATAGCAATAGTTGTCACAAGACTTTTAGATAGCAATAGTTGTCACAAGACTTTTAGATAGCAATAGTTGTCACAAGACTTTTAGATAGCAATAGTTGTCACAAGACTTTTAGATAGCAATAGTTGTCACAAGACTTTTAGATAGCAATAGTTGTCACAAGACTTTTAGATAGCAATAGTTGTCACAAGACTTTTAGATAGCAATAGTTGTCACAAGACTTTTAGATAGCAATAGTTGTCACAAGACTTTTAGATAGCAATAGTTGTCACAAGACTTTTAGATAGCAATAGTTGTCACAAGACTTTTAGATAGGAATAGTTGTCACAAGACTTTTAGATAGCAATAGTTGTCACAAGACTTTTAGAAAGCAATAGTTGTCACAAGACTTTTAGATAGCAGTAGTTGTCACAAGACTTTTAGATAGCAATAGTTATCACAAGACTTTTAGATAGCAATAGTTGTCACAAGACTTTTAGATAGCAATAGTTGTCACAAGACTTTTAGATAGCAGTAGTTGTCACAAGACTTTTAGAAAGCAATAGTTGTCACAAGACTTTTAGAAAGCAATAGTTTTCACAAGACTTTTAGAAAGCAATAGTTGTCACAAGACTTTTAGAAAGCAGTAGTTGTCACAAGACTTTTAGATAGCAATAGTTGTCACAAGACTTTTAGATAGCAGTAGTTGTCACAAGACTTTTAGAAAGCAATAGTTGTTCACAAGACTTTTAGAAAGCAATAGTTTTCACAAGACTTTTAGAAAGCAATAGTTGTCACAAGACTTTTAGATAGCAATAGTTGTCACAAGACTTTTAGATAGGAATAGTTGTCACAAGACTTTTAGATAGGAATAGTTGTCACAAGACTTTTAGATAGCAATAGTTGTCACAAGACTTTTAGAAAGCAATAGTTGTCACAAGACTTTTAGATAGCAGTAGTTGTCACAAGACTTTTAGATAGCAATAGTTATCACAAGACTTTTAGATAGCAATAGTTTTCACAAGACTTTTAGAAAGCAATAGTTGTCACAAGACTTTTAGGTAGCAATAGTTTTCTCAAGACTTTTAGAAAGCAATAGTTGTCACAAGACTTTTAGAAAGCAATAGTTTTCACAAGACTTTTAGAAAGCAATAGTTGTCACAAGACTTTTAGAAAGCAGTAGTTGTCACAAGACTTTTAGATAGCAATAGTTTTCTCAAGACTTTTAGAAAGCAATAGTTTTCACAAGACTTTTAGAAAGCAATAGTTTTCTCAAGACTTTTAGAAAGCAATAGTTTTCACAAGACTTTTAGAAAGCAATAGTTGTCACAAGACTTTTAGAAAGCAATAGTTGTCACAAGACTTTTAGGTAGCAATAGTTTTCTCAAGACTTTTAGAAAGCAATAGTTGTCACAAGACTTTCGCTGTCAAATCAATTATGGCACCAAAAAGACATGCTAGAATTCACAACTTCATAACTTTATTTACAAAAATAAATAATCCCGAGCAAGGACAGGTACACGATCAGCTATCGGGTATCAGCTAGTATAAAAAGAAACATATAGAGAACCATTTGTGAAAGTGAACAGTGGCGGCTCTATCTAAAGTGTGTCTGTACGATGAACTCTGTTAAAAATGATAAGGTGTGAAATAGGAAAAAACTTGTACTCCAATTTCGCCACATTTAAAAAGCGCGCTGTTTAAATTTCGCGCAATTAAATCCACCCGTTCGTATTAATACCTTCCTTTAAGGAAGCAATCTTCCCAGCTAGCCCTCCATTGATATGCATGGTTTAACTCTAAGTGACCAGCTCAGTCACGGGGGCTCCATCGAAGCCAGAGTCAAGTTACAACCGTTCTTCCCAACCCTACGGATTTCACTAATTTCTCGACCAAATTTACGATCAATTTAGGATATAGATTTTTATGGATTAAGTTCCCCTCAACAGAGGACTAGTTATAAAAAGTGTCAACAGGGCGAACAAATGTCAATGAAATGTCAAATGCCATTATTTGTTTACGATCTTTTTTATGCGATTCAATTATTGAATGACAATTTTCAAATGTCAAAACATATTTATTGAATATTTTAAAAAGATCTGAAGAGAACCCAACTTGTTTTAGTAATTATAATCTACTGTCTTGTTTTTTCACTTATCGAGAAACATCGATTGTCAAATGTACGAAACGAACATTGTGCTTCGCGGCATTACCAAAAGTCATGCTAACAATTTATTTTAAACACATTTTTAAAACACGCGTTTATGAAGTATATATTAAATAACAGTTTATGTTTTAGTTTTTAAAACAAGTGATATGTATTCATAATGAATATAATATTGGTTCATCCATTTTAATTTTATATTGAAAGTCTTTCCTTTGTCACTCTATTGTCTTAAAAGTGGGCGGATACTATTTTATAATGGGCGGGCACCTTCATAGATAATTTAGGATGAAAAGTGCTTGGAAGCAGGCAAACAGAGCTAATACTTAACAAAACACTTGGCTGATCGGTGACTCAGATTGATCATTCGAAAAGTGGGGTAGAACGGCCATTTTAAGCGTCTCAGAAGCTGTGTGTACTGTACAAGGGCTGCAGATACTGAAAATAGTACACAAGTGCACTCCAATGTAGAATTCGGTAGCCACCTCTGGTCGGAAACCCCAAAATATCTGAAAAAACCCTTGACTCTGTGCAGAAGCGGGCGGTCCGTTTAATAGATTCGTCATCTTAACAAACGTATAGCAATCTTTGGAGCACAGACATCAGGCGGGAATGCTGTCCTTATTCTATGGGTATTTTAATGGAAGATGTTCCGAGGAACTAGCGTCATTGATCCCTTCGGCAACTCGCCAAACTCGCGTCCAATATTTTCAAACGGCTGTTTTTTTTAAATTATTTTTTCACCTTCTGCGTGAAGTCTAGGTACAAAAGAATTTTTGAATGACTCCGTCCTGAAATTACTGTTACAATTGAATAAAATGTTAGATCGTGTAGTTCTAGTTGGAATATTAAACGTAATTAAAGCTGACTATAATAGGGATGTCTTTAAAATCATTCACAATTTTGAAAATAAAAGTTAGGTTAGAAACAAGTAAGTCTTCAAGAAATCTGAGAATTTTAATAAATTTAGTTATGTTGAAGTAGTGAAAAAAAAAAACTAAATTTTCGGCAGATAATTCCACATTATTATATATTTTATTTTGCTTCATTCGAGAAAACAAACAGTTTGAGATGATGGGGTCATTGGGGTTCAGTAGAAACAGGTAACTTCGTTGAGTGTCAAGTATTTTATTAATTCACAATGTAAAATACACTCTCAACTGGTAGGTATTGTGGGTGTCACTTAATTACACCAACTGTTTTTACGGGTCACACGGTCCAGTGGGGAGATTACCAGTTGTCTCGATGTTGGTGTTGGAAGCCTCAGAGAGCAGGTGGTACTTCCGGTAGGGGGAGGTTTTGGTGCTGGGCGGACACGCGTTTCGGCTTTCGCTTGACGACTGGTTTCAGACGGTTCAAGAGGATGATCAGCAGGATGCCAGAGGCGCTCGACTGCTGTCCGGTGGTGATTCCTGCGGTGGTGGATATGTGCCTTGATGGGATCACAGCGCTGGAAGGCAGGAGGCGAAGGGCACTCGACTGCACTCGAACGGTGGGCGTTAGGGTTCGGCGGTTCCTGCCGAGTTTTCCCGCAGCGTCTCAGGCTGGGGATGCAAGTGGCCTGCTTGCTTTGTAGGAGACGGGAGTCTCGACTACGACCACTGGCCGGACGGTCTCTACTGACTCGTCTCTGTCCACTACTGATCTTGCTTCGGCCAAAGTCCCCCTTTTTAATCATATCCGAACTCTTCTTCGGGTTCCTTCGTGAACTCCGAACTGTGGCTCGGTGTATTTTAATTAGTTCGCTGTTAATCCCCTTAACTGCCTTCTTCTGGCGACTGCGAAATTCCCGGGATTTAAAGCCGGGCGTTTGTAAATTACCCTCAGGTAGACAGACCCCGGGTACCGTATTATGGATTAGAATAAATCGGTGTTTCCCGCACTTATGGCTTCTATCAAGTTCTATATACTCGTACATTTTTGACACAGTTGAAATGTCAGCATGATGTAAATTTTTGCTAAATTATTAAAGAGAGCATTGATAAAATAAAAGCGAATTGATTGCGGAATTGAGTAAAAATAAATATTAAAAAAAAGATAAAAAAAACAAATGCACAGATAAGGTAAAATTAGACAATATGATATGAAAACACAATGTCATCGAATAATGTAGTAGATGATTGAAAATCAACATGTGTTTAACCCGCAGCATAAACTTACAATGGGACATAGAATATTTTACAAATCGACACATTAAAATGTTCCCCGTTCCTTTTAAGGAAGATTCCTCATATTATTCCTTAGACTTAAGGCCATCCACCGGCTAAAATTTTAACGAAATCACGCGCTCCTTATGCAGGTGGCGACAAGGTTGAAAATCCCGCTGTACATCGACCGCATGTTTCGATTTCGGTAAAAAAAACATCACCAAAAGGCACGTTTTATTCTATTCTGTAAAGCTCAGACATAATTATTAAAATGTTTTACGGTCATATTCTAAAAAACTTCGTTTACCACAATGAGCAATACGAAAATATGGGAAAAGGTGTTCATAAGTAGGAGATTTTGCGCTTTATACATTTTTTTAATGTCTCACACATTATTTTTTTCTAAGCTTGTAAAAAGATATACCAAAAAAGTGGACGGTTAAATGAAAGGCCAAGGTGTGATCTACTTGCAGTATTTAATTTAATCATCTATGATATTTCTAGGCCAACAAATTCTCAAACCGAAAACACACGATTTTGCATTGCTTCCCATTGCATCGCCTTAAAGACTTCTTGATTAACTGCGGTTCTGGTTCCCTCGGGTGACATCTGTCAGGTGTCATTAAGCGAATGATATTCATTGAAAATTCAATATTTGCATACTCTTTTAATAAGAGAAAATCTCAATATTACAAATTACAAATTACGTTATTATTTACATTAAACATAATTAGTTAGTAAACATTATAAAAAATTATATATATGTTGACATTTTCGATAATTCACGGCAGGCGCGGTATCGAGGAGAGTCGTTGCGGCAGGCTATCTTCCTGAAGGGCGAGAGGGCTGTCGGAAAGTTATTATTTATTATTCAATTTATTTTTTATAACTTATTGAAGTTTGTAAACCTCATTATAATATTTAATCATTGAAGAAGATAATCTTAACACATCCCAATTGAACCACGAAACCGAAAAAAAACAACAGAAATTAAAAAGATTTCAGTCGCATCTGGGACTCGAACCCAGAACCTCTACCTATCCGGGGTAACCGCTTAACCAACTTAAGACGCTAATGAGACCAGTACAATTTACGCCATTTACACCGATATCATACTTCATGTTCAAGATTTATTAATATTATCCTCCATTTATATAAATCCCTTATTATTGGCTGCTGTCCTTATGATGATTGCAAAGATTCATCCCGAACTCAATTGCAATCGGAACAGAGTTTCGAGTCCCAGATGCGACTGAAATCTTTTTAATTTTTGTTGTTTTTTCGGTTTCGTGGTTCACTTGGGATGTGTTAATATTATCTTCTTCAATGATTAAAATATTATTTATTAATTCAAAATAATGATAGTATTATTACGCAATACGATAAACAATGTTTTTAAATAGAAAAATATTTATTAAATAATTGTAATAAAGATGTATCACTGGTACATTATAATATAAGTGTACAGAGACACTTATTATAAAGAAACACATCACTGGTACTTTATATAGCTATAATTATTACGGAGACACATCACAGCATTAATCCTTAAGGTATTTTTTCATATAATAGAGTGTAAGCATCTTACTTTGAGACCTTTCACATTGGCTTGCATTTTTAATATCGTTGGGCAACCTATTATATTGTGTCGAAAGATTTGACTCCATATTTTGTCGAGTTTATTTTTAGTATATGTAGTTTATTGTGGTTTGTCGTGTGTATTTATTTTGCGAAAACCAATGAAATGCAAAAGCGATAAAAAATTACAGTAATGCAGTTAGCACAATTATATAAGACAGAGGTAAAACAAAAATAGCTACAAAGAGTTATAAGTAGGAACATAATGTTGTAACATAATAAGTTCGTGCTTAAAATTATTGTAGTTAACTAACTAACTAACCATCACGCCGTTTTTCCGCAGGGGTAGGCAGAGAGGACGGACCGCCAAACAACTCGATCTTGGCATACACTTCTTACTTCATTCACATTCATACAACGCCTCATACATTCTCTTCTGTTATTCCGACTTCTGACATGGCCCGACTCGAGTATTTGATTGTCTTCCTCGGGCGCCCCAGGCTTCTTCTTCCATTCACATTCGCGTCATATATTCTCCTTACAATCCTTTCTTCTTTCATACGCTCCACATGCCCAAACCATCTAAGCGTCCCTTTCTTAATCTTGCTCACTACGCTTACATCAGCCTTGCATTCTTTACGAATATCAACATTTTTCACTCGATCACACATGGTTTTACCACACATTCGTCTCAGAGATCTCATTTCTACAGCATTCAGTCTACTTTCATCCTTCCTCTGCCAGTTCCATGCCTCACTGCCATACATCAAGGTTGGTATCAGCACTCCATTGTGGACTGCTAGCTTCGCTTCCTTGGACAACTTTTTGTTTGCGCCAACCGCGTTCAGTCCTCCGTTAATGGAGTTTCCGGCATTCACCCTTCTTTCAACATCCCTATCAGTCTTTCCATCTCTCGTAAATATACTTCCCAAATACACAAACTCATCTACCTGCTCCAAGTATTCATCATTCACAACTATATTGCATACTGTTTTCGTATTCCTGATTATTGTAGGTTATGTGAAAAATATCCACATTTCCTGCGAGGCAGTTAATTAACCCAGTAAGTCTTCCCAGAGGCATCACCGTTAGTAAGTTAGTTCTGCACCTGGGAAGAAACAGAAGCCTGTATAACAGTTTCGGAGATACTAGACTCCAAATAAGTAATATAATAAAAAAATCAGCAAGTATTAAACAAAATTAGAAAAAAATAAAAACAGTAATACAGTTTTATTACAGTGAGGATAGACTTAATTTAATAGTAATAATTAAATAATTTTTAATTATTACTAATTTGAAATATTTTTATATTTTTAGTTTCTGTCCTTTTGTCCGGTTTCATCTTTCATTTAAGGTATGTGAATATTATTTTCTTCAATGATTTAATATTACAATGAGGTTTTTAAATCTCAATAAAAATAATTAATAATTAAAAATTGAATTCTTCAGACATTTATAAAAAAAAGTCAATAGACGTCTCATATAAATAAAAATTCGGATGTAAATCCGAGACACTGTTTAAGTATGCAATTGAGTTCGGGTAGAACTTTGTAAATTTCATAAAAAATAGCTGCCAATAATATGAGATTAAAAATGGAAAATAATATTCACAAATCTTGAATTTGAGATATGATATCGATGAAGATGACACAAAATGAACTAGTCTCATTAGCTAAGTCGGTTGAGCGTTGCCCCGGATAGGCAGAGGACCTGGGTTCGAGTCCCAGATGCGACTGAAATATTTTTAATTTCTGTCCTTTTTGTCCGGTTTCATCTTTCATTTAGGTTTGTTAATATTATTTTCTTCAATGATTAAATAATTAAATAATTTTAAAGTTACCCACACCTATCAAGGAGATATACAATTAATTGTTTTTGTGTTTAATTCGTAGAACTCCATTTAATTTAAAAAAAAAATTAATGTAAATCAAATTTAATAATGTCACGATAATAACAACTAAAAATACTTGCAGAACTTAATAATAACATTATTAAATTTGATTTACATTAAATTAAAAAAAAATATATATATATATACAATCATTTGAAATGCAGTGAAGCCATGTGAAACACGTCTAAACCTTTATCTGCCCATAGGTAAATAAAATTAATGACATGTATATTTTAACGCGGTATCACGTTCATTGGTCAAATGCATTGTACATATAGTATTGTATT
>JAHDVE020000505.1:0-17418 GCA_022606495.2 Halesus radiatus | reverse complement strand
GGTCTGGTTCTATTTTTTCCTGCGCATCCAGTTCAGCATAAACTCTATGTAATCCTTCATAGTGAAGTACAAAAAATGGTTGGGGAATACCGCCCCACGCATCTCTGCCTCTTTGTGGGAGCTGATATAAATGGAATCTCTCTAGCCGATATCGACCATGTACTCGCTCCACTGTTTTAAAATTTATTTGGCGAATCTCACATACTTCTCTGAGTTGACATGATCTTCTACTGGGCGCTATTAAACCTTCAGAAAGTATTTGCTGCAGGGTATCAAATTTTGTTGTGATGTACTGCTGTTTCTGCTTTGAGGACTATCAGTGTAAGTTGCAATGAAGATCAGCTGGGGGATGATCCGTTCTGCTTCAACAATAATTTGTGGATGAGCAGTCTGAAACAGCCTCTTTAAGAGAAGCATGGCATTGAGCTTGGTTTTAATTGGCGCTGTGAAATTCGCGATGGTGGAATGAATTACCACTATTGCGTGACGAAACAAATTTTGTTGCTCTATAAACTGAAGTTTCGAGGTTTTTGCAATACCAGCCTCATCAGATAGCAAATCGAATATAGTGACACTATCGATACTTATTTTTTTCTTAGTTGTGAGTACACTCATCTATTGTTTGTTTATTTTTTTATTATTATTATTATTTTACCGATAATAAATTTAGAAATAATGTTATCGTTGTTAATCTTACGATTTTTTAACTTATTTTCCTCTCTCCTAATATTTTAAATAATTGACACCATATTTTTCCTCACGAATAATTTATCTTAAGAATTTAGAGATGTACACTTCCATAAATGCAGATACATTCTAATAAAATATTGTCGCTTTCCACTTCGAAAAAATATATATATGTTATACTTAACACAGATGTGAACAATTAAATTCAACTTATAAAACTATAATTTATTTTTCCTCCTACTGGTTATCATTGATGTGGAACTAATAATGATAATAATAATAATGTCTTTCTTTTTAAATGGTTTATTTTATAGTTTGGATTTATGTGGGTTTCAGTGAGGAAAAGATGCGATATACATAAAATGAACATTCGCCCTAAGTGAGTACCGAGGGCGTATAGCATAGTGGTAGTGCGTGGGATTTCGGGTCCTAAGATGCAGGTTCGATTCCTGCTATGCTCGTTTTTTTTATATTCAATAAATACATATTTTATATTATTTCTTTAAATAAGCTTAATTTGCTTAATTTACTGTATTTTTTATAAATATATGCATCTGTATGTATATTTAGAGCATCAATATGGTATAAGAATTGTAATTATTCTTTTTTTTAATTCACTTCTTTTAAATATAAATTAAAGAACTTTGTTCATATCAATACTTGTTTTTTATATCAGTTTTATTTTTATAATGCTCTCAAGTCGGTTTAATTCTTTTTTTATTTGGCTCATATTCCTCAAATTTTGGTTAACTATCGGGAGGCAGTCTAAAGGAAACACAATACATTCTCATTATTCCTGTCACGTTCTTTATGTACCCGAAATTCACAATTAATTCTTGTTTGAAGTTCGGCAAAATCTTCTGAATTCGTTATGTCATTTTAACCCTGCTTTCCTATTCGGTCGAGGCTACAACAAAACCATTAACATGAACTAACGGTAATTCCTCATTCTTGAACCCGGAGTTCAATTGGAAGTCTTTGAACACATCGAGGAACTCAATCGCATCGACAGGCAGGTTCATATAGACGTGGTGAAATATTTTGAAAGGAGGTGCTAAAGTCTTGACAAAATTTTATTTGTCGTACCACTTTCTGGCGACCTCTCTCGCACAAGCATTGAAACACATCATTCGATCTTGGACGTGATTCAGGGAGGCATTCTTGTTGAGGTAGATAAAACAGTCAGGATTCAGATCGTTTGCGACGACGAACAAACCCTTCTTGGCAGCTCGGACAGCTAGAGGTCCGACCCCACAAAACAAGTCCAAGAGTGTCTCCCCCGCATTCATCCTTTAGAGAAGTCTGTCTCGTTAGGTCTGCAGTTTGGAACACCAGTACACCTTTTAGAAATCAACTCTGAATCTCACCCCTTGTTCCTTAACCTCCGCTTCAAAATTTCTCTCCCCCGCCAAAAGCTATAGGACTGGGGTACGATAGACATTATGAAGCTTTTAAGTTTTGTTGACAACTGTTTTGATGAGTTTGCTCTTGAGCAAAAGTATCTAACCAATAAGCTTACCAACCGTACTCTGCTCGGGTGTGAGATTGTAGTGCGCTATATGGTCGATTGTCTCAAAGCTATTGGGACTCGGGATATCGGGGTAGTAGTGATTAAAAATTTAGCTAGTCGTGAAGTTTTAGTAGGATAACCTGATGGTTGAGGAAGTGAGTTGGTCAGCGTTGATTTGCAAATCCTGGGGTAGGAGGGGGTTGAGTTATTAGATGGTGGTGGCAGGCTTGAGAAGAACTAACTTATGAGTTTCTGAAAAGGGCTGCACTTTGGAGGAGTTGAGTTTGTCGTTGACGAAGGGCCGTAGTTTTTTCAGGTATGTGTTGATGGTTGGAATAGTGACCTTGATCGCAGGGAGAGTCATATCTTGGTCAAAGTCCTATTTGTGCAATGATTTGGTCATGTATATTTATGTATGTACAAAATAAATAAAACAAAAGGAAATATAAACTATTTTACCTACTAGAATAAATATATAGATTATACTTTAAAAATAACAACATAAAAAAGTGAGTGTTTAAAAATAAATAATACAAAATTCTTTTATGAAATATGACAAAAAATTTATTATTTATGCAAATATGAGTTGTTAGAGACTTTGACCTCTAAAGAATTATAAGTCTAAGAAGTTGTCATTTTTTCTCTTATTTCTGAAACTACTAATTATGCAAAAAGGATGTGTCACTAAGATGTTTTGAAAGGTATTCTGAAAAAATTGCTGTAATGAGCTGTATTAGATTTATTTAAATAAATAGTCATTATTTTAATTTTATATTATTCATTTGAATCTCTTTGCTTTTCAGTCAATTATGGTTTAATAATTTGTGAAAATTATATTAAAAAAAAAAAACTAATTGTTGACTGTTTGGCTCTCATAAATACAAAATCCAGATAATCAACAAAAAGCTTCATTTAAATAACAGGCTCAGTCATTAATCAATAATTAATAAATAACTATAAAAACGTAAATATTGACAACACTAAACATACATGATCGATATCCCCGAAGAGATACCCGTGCTTCTCTTTCTTTTGAGCCATAACATGGTGCCTGATAAGACTCTGGCACAGCAATTGATCGAATCACTGTGCCAGTAGCGATTAACTCGCCTCAACCGCTGTTACTCTGCAGCAATTGAAAGATATTCCGGGAAGGTCATTCCTAATAACGACCGTCGAGTCAGGCGTATTAAACTAATCGAAATGGCAATTGAGCATCTCGAAAAGTTTGATGTCAATCACGAGGAGTCCGCTGATCAACTTTTGAAATATCGGAAAGTGTGGATGTCCCCAAAGGATTCATTGTTTTTCACAAACTATGTACAACTCCGAAAAAGGAGGACAGGAATGCGTGGAAAGTCCAGAGAGAAAGAGGAATCCAGTGTCGACGATACATCGCCGATATAGGAAGGCAGTGACTTGTAGCCATGCGGTTCCCCAAAATGGAAGGAAAAAGATTTTCTGTCTCCTGAAAAGGAAGTGACTTACCAGGCACTGGACTGCAGTGGGGAGAGCAACGAGTATTACCAAAAGTTGCTTCCGTAAATTGGAAGAGTGGGAGTGTAGCGAAGTTTAGAACTGATAAAATTGGGTCTTCACATTTTCTACCAGTGATGAAAGATGGAAGTTAAGTTCTTAACTCTTGCTCCTCATTGTTGATTTTCTAATATTTTTCAAAGGCGTACTTGAATAAAACTAAGCGCACTGCACAAAAATATTTTTTGTCAAATATTATTAGGCAAACATAACAAGTGGCAAAATGTTTATTGGTGTTATCCAATTATTTAATTCTTTTGTTAATTTAATAATAATTCAAACATTAATACTTAAAGAAATATTACACTCATCCATAAACTAGAATAAAAAAATAAATAAACAAAATCGATAAGTCAAAAAAAAGTGACCAAGCACATCAAATGGAACAGATTGAACTCACCCTAAATAATATCAAACAGGATATCCGATCCAAAATACAAGACGAAGAAAATCGCATTGCTTATGTTTGCTTCCAACGTAATCACCCGTACCCTCCTCTAGCCGTCGAGCCAAAACTCGCAGGCAAGTTCGCGAACTGCATGGTTACGAAAAACAAGGAACTACGCCAGAGAGAACAGTAGCTGTTGCATGAAGTGATGTACTGCAAGCTCAAATATTAGAAGTGTCTAAAAGAAGGCCTCGATCCGGCAAGTGTCTGCAGACCCCAAATTCACCAAGATGTTAATATCGTTGCCAATAATTTTTTGGCTAAAGCTAGTGACATATGAAGATGAACTAAATCTGGCTTCACAAATACTAAAATAGAAAATAAATTTCACTCTATGATGTTTAGAAAAGTCTTAAAATATTGTTTGTATATTGATGTAAAATTCAGAATCTATTAATTAACAAAAATTGCCATAAATAAAAATTTAACCAATCCTTTAGTAAATCTGAATCCTTTAAATGAATCAATCATTTTGGTGTTTCATGATTTTAGTCAGCTTAAAGTAATTATGCTATGTTAAAAGAAGATAAATCCTTTCACAACCATAATGGTATACAATTTAAAATTTCAAAGTTTTTAAAAAAATGAATGTATGATTCATTATGTTACATGAATATTATTCACTCTTCAGGAGGTTCAATCTCCATCTTCATGCAATCACTACCATCACTTTCTTTCTTAATTATAAATGTTTATTAGTTTTCTACTATTTCTAATTCCTGTTTCGCGATCATACTTTGAGCTTTGGATTGTCTATGCTCCTCTTTGAGTTTGTCAAGTTATTTCGTCATTTTGCCAATGGCCTTCAAATTGCCGAACACGGTGTCGAAATTCGCCCTAACATTCGCAATGGTCTGGCATGCGTCAGCAAAGGCAGTGATCGCCTCTCCATAGAGCTTGTCGGAGTAGTCGATGACAGATTGTAGATTCTCGATTGTGGAGTCCAGATTTAGAGTCCTTGAATGTGTATTCTTATTAATGAAAGTCTTATTAATTATTTTTGCTTTCTATACGTGCGTTGCTGGTTCGATATTATTGCTTTGTATACTTCTTCATCGAGAAGTTCTTGTTACATTTGTCTATATATATCTCCTCTTTTAATACTTTATTGATATTTTGTATTTATATTTATTGTTTAAATATATTTTCTGAAAATATAAAAAATATATTAATATTTTTTTGCTATGGTGTCAACTATAAAATAATATTTGAATGTCCATTATTATAAATTTCCTCAACACTGGTAATATATTTTTTATTAATTAATTATTTAACGAATTTTCCTTATTGTTTATGTTTTTTTTTTTAGTGTTATTTGTTTTATTAATAATTTTATAACTGTTAGCGCCATAACATATACATTGTTGTCGCATGTTTCGTCATCGAGAGCCCTTGGACCCAAACTAACGGCAACGTCGCAATAAATAAACTCAGCTGTTCATGCTCATCGACAAATGCACTCGTAACTAACACCACTTATAGAAATTATACCATCTATTACTTTTTATTATTTTGTGTTTATTATATTTATTTTGAATATATGCAAATGTAATATCCATTTTTTTATCTATCTTAGAAATAAGTAAGGACGATAAAATATTACTCAGGCAGCAAGTCAAAGATAATAACTCCACATTAATCACCCTCCTCAACAGCCATAAGAAGACCCAGGATTTATCTTCTCTTCAAATTTAGCTTAGGAAAAATATAAGTCACGCCAAAAATAAACTTGTCAATGCCAACCAAAATGTTGTGCACAGCGGAGATACAGTTACCAGGAAAAGTAACTCCAGAGTAACTTCGGTACAAAGCACTCATCGATAAAATAATGCTAAGATGGTTTCCTACCCGAACGACTCCTCGAAAACTCTGGTAAATAAGTCTAGGGCGACAGGAGGTTTGGATAAGCTGCAGATGCGTTTGGTGATCGATCGGCTGAATAACAACATTGTCCAACAACATCTTGAGTGCGAGGATTAAAACAACTACTAAGATGAAGAAAATCTAGAACAAGACGAAGAATCAGACTAAAATAACCACGACAGAAGACCAATCTATAATTTGGATCAGCGCGAAGACAGAGCAGAAGTTTATAAAAACCAGAGCGAAGAAGTGATAACCTTCAATAAGTACACAGCGGCTGACCTTCAGGAATATGCCTTCCGCATCAAACAGCATGTCACAGCCATCAAGTCCAAAGACCTTGAAAACAATATCGCCAGGCAAATCGATCAGGAAATAGACAAAGAGTTCGAACAGATGGCGATAGCTGATCTAAACACGACTGTCACCAATAGTAAAAATACATACCTGCCAGCCGATGATTCTGTTGATTAAAGCACTTTGCTTGGCTGGGGACGATAGGAACAGCCAAGTCTACAGAGCGCAATTTTACGAAAAGAAGAAGAGTTCGACGACTTTTCCAGTCAACAGTATGGGATAGAAGAACTGGAATGCTCATTTCATAATACATTTAAATTGCCACTCAATGTGGAGCGGAGGTCTTCTGTGCAAAGAACATATGGAATTTTTGAAGTTTAAGACGAAGAGAGTCTGTTCAATGATGAAAATCAAAATAAACCATCCCAACAGTCTATTCACTCCCATAATAATTATTAACGGACTAATATTGAAGCAAAGCCTCAGAAATAATGGAGTAAAGTGGAAGACTAGAGCTATGTTACGTCAGGTAATTTCCACAAAAAATTATCGCAACCAACACCATGTGGGGAACATAATAGCAATAGTCATAAGATTATTTCCTCGGCTGCATCGCGTAACAATACAGGCGAGATGGAAGGAAAAGCTGATAAAAATGTAATAGTAAAGGATCAAGCAAATCAGTGGTACAAAAAGTTTATGGAAACAAGCTCGAAGTTCGTAATCAAATAGTAAGAATAGGAAAAACCCAGGACTCCACATCAATACTAACCTGCCCTGGTTCAACCCGAAATCACACCAATAGCGATACACTGGCCAGACACCAAGGCTTAAATATTATCATTTTAGAACGAGCGCAAGCAATATATTAGTAAAGCCACGATTCCTTGCCAAAAGGCGAATCTGAGTTTAAACTTGGAGAAGCTCCAGTAATCTATGAAGCAGAATACAGCAGTAGGCTCGCAACAGTCTGAGGAGAGTGAGCTGTTCAGCTTTAGGAAAACCACAACCTAGACAACAAAATATGGGTAGTTTTATAAGAGACTACAGATGGAACTAGAAGATACTGATCTATCAATTTGAAATAGTCAAAAGCATAATCAATAAATTTGGCATCTTTATTATATATTTATGAATTATATACTATTTTTTCATCATAATTGACTATGAATTCTTATTTATTAATTCATCTATTTTGGATTTGGGACATATGCGTAAAATAATACAATTGATATGTCATTTGTATTTTTCAATACCTATATCCAAATATCTGAAAATATATAGATGATATTATTATTATAAAAAAAATAAAACTTCATTAATATATATATCCAAAATGTATTAAATTAGATACAGTTATAAATTATTATATAGGATCTTATTCAATTAGCATTATCAAGGTTATATCCATCAAAACTATTCCAAAGATATGTAATTTTATGAAGACCATATGAGGAAAAAATGCAAAAAATATAATTAATTAAATTGCTGGTTTTTTTGCGAAATCATTCATCAAAATCTGTCGCCTCTGATTCTCCTGGCGAGTTGGAGGTCTTTTGTCATGATGGTAACTCTCCTGGAGTGGATTGCGCACAAGTTGGTGTCCTCGAATAATGAAACAAGGTAGGCTTCAGCAGCCTCTTGAAGGGCCAACACTGCAGAAGACTGGAACCTCAACTCCTGTTTGAATTCGTGGGCGATCTATCTAACAAGTCTCTGGAATGGAAGCTTTCTAATGAGCAAATCAGTAGATTTCTGATATTTTCTGATCTCCCTGAGGGCGACGGTTCCAGGTCTGAATCTGTGGGGCTTTTTGATGCCACTGTTCACAGGTGCTGATTTTCTGGCGATTTTTTGTGCTACAAGTTGTTTTCTGGGGACCTTTTGAGCAGTTGATTTTCTTGCGGTTTGTTTGGTTCGAGCCATTTTTGTTTTGAAAATTTGAATTAAAGTTGAAAAAGTTTCTTTATATTTATATGTTTTATATGGATATTTAGTTTGTAAGTTAAATAAGATGGGTTTCAGCAGGCAAAGACAATTCTTATTGTTTTTATTACGGAATAATCTTATTAAAAAGAATACTGTATTCTGATTGGATAATTTAAAATTAGCCAATCAAAAATAAGGGTATCTCAAACTTAGGTTTTTCTCACTTATTCATATTTTAAAAATACTGATACTGACATCCGGAAGCAGAATTTTTTCAGTTATTTATATCGAAAGACGCAATAGTATATAATAAATAATAAAAAAAAAAAAAAATTACAAACACTAAAAAAAATAAACATTCAATATCAATAATGAACGTCGTCGGTTCAGGCAAAGGAGGAAAAGGTGTCGGTAAAGGAGGTGCTGGAAAGTTGGGATACAAGAGAAATTCCAAGAAGTAGAACACCAAGGCTTCAATCGAGGGAATCACCAAGCCTGCCATTAGAAGACTGGCCAGGAGAGGTGGTGTCAAGAGAATCTCTTCGTTTATCTACGACGATTCTAGACAGGTCCTGAAAAGCTTCCTGGAGAACATTGTGAGAGATGCAGTCACCTACACTGAGCACGCCAGAAGAAAGACTGTGACTGCAATGGATGTGGTGTATGCCCTGAAAAGACAAGGCAGAACACTCTACGGCTTCGGTGGCTGATCCTCAAATCTCTTCTACAAAGGATTTGATGAATAATATCTATATTTCTTAATTAATACCAAGTCATCGTTTTTTTATTAATTAATTTTTTCAAAAGATAAATTTTGTACTTTTCTTTTCCCTCGTGGATTTTACATTACATTCTGTTTTTATGATTGTCATATGTTTATGGAATATAAAAGTATTTTAGATTATTCTTTATTATTATTTATACCATATGTTTATTTATTTAAAAATACTATCCTCAAGATATAAATATTTGATAAACAAACTTCAAAAAGCCTAATGAAATACATACATATCCAGTACATTTATAACATATATAAATGAATCAAAACGAAAGTTATTTTCTATGCAGGTGTGTATACTTTTCAATCTATGAGTTATTTTTAATTACTTTGTCTAATTGATATATATAATTGCATTTTTAAAAATAATAATTATTTGTAAATTTTTGTTAAATAATTTGTTTTCTGATCAACACAACATCAATATTTCTATATTGCTTCACAAAGTTCTTAACTTCAAAAAAATATAAGTCACTCCTAAAAGGAACAAAAGAACAAACATCCCCAATAAACAAAGTCATCTGAAATGGAAGTCTCCAAAAAGATCACCTGCATCAATCCAAAATGCAAAATAGAACTAAAACGCCCCAATGCCCCATTCATTAAATGTCCTTCCTGCAAAACTGACTTCTTTGTCTTTTGCCATGAGTTCCCATCCAAGCTCTTCGAGTACGTGCAATGTTCTAAATGCGTCAACGAGCTTTACTACTTCTTCTGTTTCAAGTGCTCAGGACTCCTCAGCTATACTAAATATAGGATGGGGTCGATCACCACCTGCAGGTGCGGTTTCCAAGGCTGTTACGTTGTATGTGGACAGTGCAAAAAGTCCTAATGTTTCCCCCCCAATCGACGGTATTAGGGGATAGCTTGGAAATGTTCTTCTTGCAAACACCCTTTCAATTTCATGACCTGCGACCAATGCTTCCATGAAGTATATAATAATAAGTTCGAATCAGGCCAGCATGTTAACTGCATGAACAAAGCCTGCCGAGCATATCTGAACGTAAAAACATGCAACAACTGTAAGTTTATCTTCACGGACAGCAAGGGTAAGGACTGCTGCGAGCCTTGCGCCAGCAAGCCATCGCAACAAAATAATACAAGTACTGGTAACAACAATTCAGTTTCACATCCTCAAGGAGCCACATAGAACGCGAAACCAACTCCTTCCATCGGAAGCACAACGTCAAATTCAGGGGGGAGTAGTACAACTAAGCCTGTGAGCGACGATGCTTGCTGTAAAGTCTGTTTGGACAAAGAAGCGAACTACTTAAATACAACTTGCTTCCATATGAGTGTTTGCGAGGACTGTGTGAAAGCAATCAAGCAAGAGTGTCCTTTGTGTAGAGCAAAAGGGGAGTACAGAAAGGTATTCAAATGATGGAGAAAAGGAGTTATGTGGGTTGGTTGCAATATGTCTATTCATAAAATGTATATGGTATCTGTATGTACTTGCATTAACAATTATATGTATATTATGCTATATTGAAAATATATAAATAAATATAAAAATATGAAAGTAGAAAATATGAAATAGATGAGATATAATTTGAAAGCAATAAAAAATAGTGATAAATTAATTATAAAGACTTAGTGGTTGATTTTATTAATAGGATGTATGAGGGGACACCAGAGACACAAATAAAATATACAAATCAAAAAAATCGATATAATATTAGTTATAATCTATAATTTATCTATAAAAAATTATATACATAATTCATTCTACTCTAACTTACAATTTATTCGAAAACCCTTTAATTGTATCACCCCATAATCAATTTACGCTTCTACACAAGCCACCCTTCTTTTTCAAACATATGAATAACTAAAAGAAGCTTATCTCGTTGTTCAAACAATTCTTCGAACGCACTTGTCTCAAAATAATCCAGCAACATGATCGCATCTTCAAATAATGGCTATATTTCTCATCGGTCATCAGCCAATAAAACATCGATTTCGCAAAGGTCGAAAAATATATTGACGGTCTCGGCAATCCCAATCCCGTTCTCTCTCAGTGTATCAATAATTCTACTTTAAGCAAACCTGTGATTGGGTTGCCCGATAATAATCCGGAACGTCCTTTCGTCGGCATGGCAATAACGAGCAACATGTCTACTCTAACAGGGCTCCTGGAGAGTTGTGATGCTAATTTAACAAATGGGTCATCAATCAAGTAGGACCAAAACTATCACGGCTTTTTGAAGAAGAAACAAGAGATTATGGATAAGTTCAGGGCACAAGCAGGTGGAGGAGGGGGAGGGGCCTTCAATGCAAACCGGACATTCGGAGGGGAGAAACCTCTGGCTCAGTTTCCGCTGCGTGAACAATATGTGCCCGGTGACAACAACAAAGCAATTCTCCCCCAGTACGTGCCCAAAACCGATGTGCTGGATCGGGGCTTCATAAGGTCTAACAGCAGTGGAGTCAAGGTCAGTTCTGAAATAATTCCAGCCAGGTTCTTGAGTAAACTTGCAGAACTAGGGCAACTATTCGAAGATAATCAATATAGATTTGAATCTACGCTGAAGGCAGCACGATTGTCTAATCTCGAAGAAGAACTTAAAAATATTCTATGATGGCAGATATAAACAAAAAAAGTCTTTTTTACATATATTTTATTATTGCTTTTAATAAAATATTATTGATTTTTTTAATATTAATTCAAAAATTACTGTAATGTTTTATAAGATAGGTATGTCTAGAATGGGTCATCATATCTTAATGAAACAATGAGCCAAAGACTTTCTTTAAAAAAAATACATTATATTCACTTGTTTCCGATTCTATTGGAACTTCTTTTGAACTTTTCTAGTTCATAGAGGTACTATTTTAGATAGCTCCAATATACCTTGATCCTCTTTTTCTCAGGCAATGTGGGGTCGATCTGCAACTCACCTCGGCCCACCATTATTTTATCAACCATATTCGTGAATGAACTCATAAATCTAGCTCTCCAATCCCTGCATTCTTTCTTATTAATCGCTATCTCCAACTCTTTCTCCAGATCTCTGATTCTCTGTGTTTGGCGACTGATACATTCATTCAAGTCAAGATTAGCATCGAACATTCCCTTTTGAAAACTAGCCAACTTTTCTCCGAGAAGCCTTACCTAAATTTACAATCGCTCGTTTTTGGATTGTTCGAAGCTCAACTTCTTTTTGGAGATTCGTCTGTGCTATTCGAGCTCTGCCAACACCCGATCATATTGTGTGAACTTCTCAGAGATACTAATATTGGCAATGGTTTGCTATTGAGAGAAGGATTGTTCCAGAAAGGAGGAGGCTATATTAATGCGCTCTATTTATCTTCTTAGCTGAGTAATTTATTATTTGCTGGACAGTAGTTCCAGTTAGTATTGTTTTTAGCGAATTCTGAAAGTGTGAATTTCGGACTTCAGGCTTTGGATTTACCGGCTAGATTCTTATTTTTATTATTTCGAGGCTTGAAACCTCCTCATTTCACATAGAGGAGAGCCATCATTCTATTTATTCAATGTGTAGTTATACTTTTTCTATCTTTGTAAAGGTTGTGGCAACATTTTTGGTTCCCTGTTCTATCGTGCTGAAATACTTGGGATAAAGTTGTTTGGCATCCATGCTTTTCTTTTTCTTATTTTACGGTCTTAGTTATAACTGAAAATGTCACTATCGACGGAGGAGAAGGAAGATTCATTTTCAGATGGAAGGCGAGTTTCGCGGAGGATGTGCCTCTATCCATCAAATTCAGATAATGCTGATATTTCAGTGCTCTCACGTATCATATGCATAGACTCGATATTGAGAGTAAATGTATTAACTGACGATATAAAAGATGATAAAATTATAGGGATTATAAATAAAAGCCCACCCATTTATTTTAAAATGTCTATATATATTAAATACCCGTAAATATTTAAGAAGTTAAATGAAAAAAAAAAAACAAGGATAAAAACAATATAAAAATTATTAATATAAAAAAAAACAATCATCTAATTTCAAAATGTACCTTCTGCTGTTCAAGGTGTTTTATGACAAGTGTCGATATACTTAATTAAACCTAATCATAATTTAAAAAAAAAAAAAAAGTAAAAATAACAAATAGATGATTTTACTTGCGAGAAGCTCCAATGAAATGACGGAATTGGTGGATTCAAATTAATTTTATGTCTAAAATTAGGATACTTTTTAAGGCTTCTACGGACTAATATTAACCTTTTCAGCAATCTTAAATTTGCATCGATGCCCAATCCGAAGCAGCAACTCGATAAAACTGTTATAGTTTAGACTCTCGCTACTGCTCTGGCTTTCCTTCACGCTTTTCTTGAATTACAGGACCGACTATTTTAAAGTCATTAAACCTGGTAGAATCCCACAAGCATTCAACATATTTGTGTACGCTTTAAGGTCCATCCTATCCTCTTATTTCTCCAACTTGAACTCGGTGTACTTTGAAACGAACTCGTGGAAAAGGCGATAGCAGGGTTTCGAGAAATCTTGATTCAATGCAGCGGATCGAGCTAACCCCTTTATATCATTCTCTAGTTGATCTTTCATTGCCTTGATGTTAATGTCTGCTTCCAACTTTCGGCGAAGTCGGGTGCTAATGACTTAATTTTTCCGTTCATCTTCTTTGGTTCTGGAGTGTTACTAATCAACTTTTTTTTTTCTCGCACTCACAATAGAGTCAAGTTCGATTTTGTATTTATTGTTTTGATTTAGGAGGAAACGGGAAAACTCTTCTTTTTTCTTTTTCAATTTCTAGGCTGCTGATTATTTCTCCTGTTACAGTTTTTCCTTTGATGACTCGGCCTCTTTCCTCTTCTGCTCATTCAGCTTATTTTTGATTTCTTCGGCATGCTTCTTTCGATGGTCCTCCGCGGCTTGCTGTAGCTTATCCTTCTTCTATTGCACTTGTTCTGACATTTCAAGCTTATTCTTCTTGAATGTTTCAGCCTTATTTTAAAGCACTTCCTTCAGCTGTTTTGAGTGCTGTCGTCTCTGTAGCTATTTGGAATCTGGCTATTTCGGGAGGTAAGTTGATCGGACACGGGTGGGTCGGGGAGATAATGTAGTAACTGGGAAAGGCCTTTACTTTTTCACCACCTTGAAAGTGGATTTGATGATCGTAGTCGGCTACAACAAGTGGATTCCCAAGGCTGAAAAAAGCAAGTCGTTGACCACGGCGTGACAAACGAGAAATTTACTTCTAAATGCCTCGGCTGTGTGATCTGACAATTGATAGAGCTGCTAAACTTGGGAATATTTTATTTTTCGATATCCCTATATGAAATTGTTAAAAAATAATAGCGACGAATAAGGAAAAATGAGAAACCCCAATAAAACTAAGTAAACTTTACTTCTGGAATATTGATGTCTTCTCTCTTCCCAAGTTCTAGAGTTAGTTACCTCGACAGCTTGTCTTCTTCATACTCTTCAAGTCTCTCGATCTCATTGTTTCCGATCACTGATAAGACTCTTTCCATTTTCAACCCTAAAGGTACTGGCATCGAGTGGGTTTTCCGTTCGTACAAGTCAGAAGCGTGACTGAACTGCACTATAAAGTTTTCAAAACTTGGAGCCAATATTCCCGAAACACCGAGACTGTTCCCAAAGCGTTTGTTCAAAGCGTTAATGATCTAATATATGATAATTTTATTCGGAACCAATGCTACGTTGCCTTCTTTAAGCATCCTAACTGCATCCGTGAAGAATATCATCTTCTCACTGATTTACTAATTGCCTGTCTCTTTTGTTTGTTTGCCCCTTATGCTGCTGATATTTGAATATTTGCAGAACATCTGCTGAATAAACCTCCTGTGGTTGGCCAGCACTACCGTGCTTGTCAGGGCATCTCGGTCCTCCTCTTCCTCGAGTTTAATAAATTCGAATTCTGTTGTCTGGATCGGGTTTTTGATAGAGTTAAAGGGAAAGAGTATAAGATTTTAACCATCTTCGTTGATTATCAGACTCGGTCGTGATGAATAGGCGAGAGAAATATTTTTAGACACTAATGCAGAAAGTTTCAGATTGTTGTCATTCCTTAACTCCTTTTTGCGCTTGTCTTCCAAATTGTCTTTGAGTTTTTTTTCTGTGTTTTCTTGCCGTTTACGTTTGATGTTCTCAATATCTTCTAAAGTCTTGTGGTCCGGTTTCAAGATGGCTGATAAGGCTTTCTTTCGGTGAATTTTTTAAATTTGCCCGGATTATTCAAAGGTAAGGCTTTTCTTCAAGGCCTCTACCTCTATTTCTTCTTACTTCTGCTTCGCAGTTTCCTATTTGTGGATCCTCTCAATTTCTTAATCGTGACGATGGGTGATGTATTCGGGAATGCCGAACATGGCGAGGAGGCGATCCAGCTGCTTGTCTCGGACCTTGAGGTCGAAGAGTTTCCGATTGAGTTCTCCCAGTTTTTGCTCTAAAGCCAGATTTATAACTCCCGAACCGAGGGAATGATAAATACAGATCAATTTTCTAATAGTGGATAATTTGAATCTGGTCAAAACCTGGTTGGTATGACTCTATTTTTTATTGTTTTGTTTGGAAAGAATCAAGTACAATTCACAAAGAATCTAGGTTCTTTTCAGTACGTAATCCTGGAATATTGTGGTATCACTTATATTTTACTCCATTTCTTACTCATATTACTCTTGCTAACCTTGCTTTAGATTAAAAGTCTTGCCAGCCAAATTTTGTATAATTTGTAAGGAATATTCAACCATCGGTACATGCGTCCCAAGACAAGCACCATCCAATAGCTTTAACAATGCCATTTGGTCCTCTAGACGCGTCCGAGATACATTTACCATATTTTCGGTCAGCTCCAGGTCTGAGCCTCGAATTGCGAACCCAGGGCTACTAGAACACTATTTGAACAGGACATCAATGAGTATATTGACTGGCATGAGAGGTTGTTCCCTGGACATTTACATCATATTTCTAATCATCAGTTCCCTTAGATCCAATTCGTTATACTTCTCCGCGAACAGGAATACAATCTTTTTGTATAACAAACCAGCATAACTGCTTTTCCTTTTGGCAAGAGAGCTCAATATCTCAAACGACACTACGATACTACTTGTCTTCACTGCGAACGACATTTTGCGAGAGCACTTCTTGAGACAGTCAAAACAAGTATTAACGACAGTGCTATTCTATTCGATAGTTGAAGGGACTTTGCTCCAGAAATAACCGATGAGAAATACGGAAATTCCCAAAATATTGGCATTCTGATTAGTGAGATCCGACACTTGCTGGTCGATTGCTTCGATAACATCAAATGCGACTTTCTCGACTTAATGAAATTCAAAGTGTTGTGTGATTAGAATCCGTAAGCATTTAAAATAGTCTTCCTCTGTCTCTACATTCTTTCTGACATCCATGAAGATAAACTGCTCGATTAGTGTCTTACTAATGACGGGAGAAATGCATTTGAACGCTAGTTTAGATATTATCACGTTGTCTTCATGTCTAAAAAATGAAACAGCCGACCATCAAAACAAATACACGTAAATAACATAGTTTTTATTAAATTATACCTCAGTAAGCAAAGCATCAATGCAGACATATCTCTAGCCAGATAGTGTGCCAAATCGAGAGGTGTTTCCGGAATAGTTTTCGAACTCACGCTCTCATACAGAATCAATGCGGGCCTACACACCTCTATTTCGTTTATTATCTAAATATCATAGGTTTAATACCTGAGGATCGAGACACAATAGCAACCTTAAGAATCCCAAATAAAAACTAAATATTTTCGGAGACGGACTCTTTTTCATTCAGAAGTAAGACGCTCAATATCTTTTCATACTGTAGTAGACTTTCATAAGTGCTGATGACTGATGCAAACGAGTTCTTTATTCCTTTATTAGTGGCAAGGGCGAGGTAGTGGCAGTCGTCAGCCAAAAGATGAAGTGTTTGTTTTGGCTCTAGTTGCAAATTTTTGCTTATCAGTACCAGCAACAATTCTAACACACTCTCACACTTGTTTGGGTCCTTGTTAGTTTTTATTTTGCCAATTTCAATTCCTTTCATTTTTTTCATGTATTTAAAAAAAATATTTTATTTTTTGTATCGTTTTTTTTTTATTTACTCATGGTATTTTTTCCCTTTTTTTAGATATTTATATTTATTGATAACTTAATTATAGTATTGTTTGGAAAAAAAAACTTATTTAATCATTTTAATAAACTTGACAAGTGTTTACTAATTTTATCAATGTAAAATAAAATAATTACTAAACCAATAATAAATAGCGAGTGTATAATAAAATTATATAATTTCTCAACTTAAATATGAGCCAAATAACTAATACCATCAAATATAGTATTAACTTCATCACTTTCGACACAATCATCAAAGTGAAACAAAATAAAGGAATAAGTCAGAAAAA